>OX439005.1:51517801-51545301 GCA_949316495.1 Amphiduros pacificus
ACACTAAATATGGATGTGGGTTGGAGGAGGTGGGTGGAGTTCCCATATCCTGATAACCTAGCTTTGTCCTATAACCCATAATATTTAGAACAGAATAATAGACAACTGTTTCTTTGATTTGATAACATAAAACTTTTTTTCTGAATTGAACAGTGATTGTTAACATAGATATTTCATGTATTATAGTCTTGGTCTGTGTGGTCACAATAATGCGGGGTATTTTCATAGCTCCATATTTGTTATATCCAAGCATCAGTGTTGGAGTATGAACTCTTCTGTATGGCTCAATAAGGCACTTCTGTATGGCTCAATAATGCTCTTCTGTGTGGCTCAATAATGCTATTCTGTATGGCTCAATAATGCTCTTCTGTATGGCTCAATAATGCTTTTCTGTATGGCTCAATAATGCTCTTCTGTATGGCTCAATAATGCTCTTCTGTATGGCTCAATAATGCTCTTCTGTGTGGCTCAATAATGCTCTTCTGTATGGCTCAATAATGCTCTTCTGTGTGGCTCAATAATGCTATTCTGTATGGCTCAATAATGCTCTTCTGTATGGCTCAATAATGCTCTTCTGTATGGCTCAATAATGCTCTTCTGTATGGCTCAATAATGCTCTTCTGTGTGGCTCAATAATGCTATTCTGTATGGCTCAATAATGCTCTTCTGTATGGCTCAATAATGCTTTTCTGTATGGCTCAATAATGCTCTTCTGTATGGCTCAATAATGCTCTTCTGTATGGCTCAATAATGCTCTTCTGTATGGCTCAATAATGCTCTTCTGTGTGGCTCAATAATGCTCTTCTGTATGGTTCAATAATGCTCTTCTGTATGGCTCAATAATGCTATTCTGTATGGCTCAATAATGCTCTTCTGTATGGCTCAATAATGCTCTTCTGTATGGCTCAATAATGCTCTTCTGTGTGGCTCAATAATGCTCTTCTGTGTGGCTCAATAATGCTATTCTGTATGGCTCAATAATGCTCTTCTGTATGGCTCAATAATGCTTTTCTGTATGGCTTAATAATGAAGATATCTTGGTTGTAATATAGTCAGCTGAGTAGGGCATGCTGGGAAGATCTCACTGCCCCATCCCACAATGCACCTAAACATGGCTGGCTGATAATGGCTCACCCTTTCCTTCGGATATATCAATATGTATTATATCATAATATTTGATATGGTGTCGCCATGAGAAGATTACTCAAAAGGATTGATTACCCTGTCAATCATGATCAAGAAAGTTTATGTTTTATACAATATTATCTGTCAGGGAAACCTATTTTGCACACTCCATGGAATGAAGTTCCCGTTAGATTCCCTTTCACTCATTAATCCTACTTCTGCTTTGCATTTTGCATGTGGATGCCTGACACAATTAAACATAGTTTGTGTATTTCTATAATTAATAAGTAATATAAAACTTTATTTTTGTTCAGATTCTTTACCAACGATCCAATGTACTTGTTCAAGGCAGGCGTGATGACGTAGGGCTACTCTAGTTTATTTGGTTAGTCTCAAACACCCATGAGACTAACAAAATGAACTGCTCCACTAATCAATCTGATCCAGTGTATTCACAGGAATGAATTAAAAGCCAATGAAAATTGGTATATTGATACTGCTTCTAATTGTTAAGACAATGTATTAAAGTTATCATTGGAACCTCTTGAAAACTTGGCATTTTTATGAGGAGTATGCCCAAAACAATTTATTCAAAACTCTTTTAAAATATAAAACGTTTTTCCTGCATCAGATTTTGGGAAAATAAAACGTACCATAAGTTTAACTAAATATGGCCATATCAACTTATGAAAAGTTAATGTTAAAGAGAAGTAATTCAAAGCTTATCTTTTGATTTTCAACTTTTGTGCTTAAAATAACATTGTAAAATTGGCTAGCTTTCATAACCAGTTACCACTCAGAAATTGGCCTTTAATAATATGTAGAACAAAAATGTATTATTTCAACTAAAAATGCCAAAAAGAGATTTATGGATCATTATTCGTTTTTAATCAACCACTACTAAAAAATATGGCATCAAAAAGTCCATTCCATGAGAAGTTGAGGAAAGTCTCAGGTCAGGGAACCAGCAGAAGAAATTTAAAATGTCATATATATATATATTCATATATGCTCAAAGTTGGTCTCATGACCAACTAACTTGAAGTTTAAAATCTTGAATTTGCCTCCATGTTATAGTTTATTTGCGTGTCAGAGCTAAAATAAAATCACAATATAAAGATTTCATTTTTGTTTTCTGTGCAAATATATTATTTTTTGAATTTTCTACGTTGACAAAATTTCAATTCTATTTGTTCTCACATGCATATCGCTCAAATAAAACCCAAATATGAAGATCTCATTTCTGTTTTCATTTTTTTTCATCTATTAGATTTCTTCAGCATAAAAAACACTTGTCCCAACTGGCAATTGAATCCCAGACCCATAGTGTGGTAGAAATATGTTTTAATAACTGCACTACATTGTTACAATGTAACCTTCTCACTGGAAAATCACAGAAATGGTCAAGATCGTCAACACTATATTAAGTCTTAGATGGTATCACAATTAATGCAAATAGATCGAATAAGGAGTAAATATCTAATATCCACGTCTTATTTAAATTAAAAACACTATTTTCAAGTTGATCCTCTGTAGGTAGGTATATTATAAGATAAGCATGCAATTTCTTTCATTGAAAATGTCCAGACACATTCTATATATTTAACCTAAACTTGAAAATTAGGAAATGATCAGTAACTGGAGAAGTCACATGTAAAGTAGTCCGGTAGGATATAGGTTTGATAGGGAGCTAACATGTTGATACATACTGAATTCACTCATAACAGAAATCAAGATGGCTGAATACAGGTTGAAAATGTGCTGGATTTCCTTTAGGGGAAGTACACATCATGAATGTGCATGGAGAAGATACCCAATGTCAATCTTCACCCTATATCATATACTAGATGTCATTACAAGTTCATCAGTACTAACCAAGTTGAATCCAGCATCAACACAACTTTAAAAGATATTTGCTTTATGTGACTCATTCTAGCCAATCAGAAGACAGAGATTTGGGATAGCTGCTGCTTCTTTAACATCCAGGCTGAACATACCACCAATATTACTTTCCTGAAGACAAGAAATTCAATTTTGATTGTCCCTAATGTCACTTGGTATAGGTCCTAATGTTAGCTTGGCACTTGGTATACGTCCTAATGCTAGCTTGGCACTTGGTATAAGTCCTACTGCTAGCTTGTCACTTGGTATAAGTCCTAATGCTAGCTTGTCACTTGGCATAAGTCCTAATGCTAGCTTGTCACTTGGTATAGGTCCTAATGCTAGCTTGTCACTTGGTATAAGTCCTGATGCTAGCTTGTCACTTGGTATATGACCTAACGCTAGCTTGTCACTTGGTATAAGACCAAATGCTAGCTTGTCACTTGGTATAAGTCCTACTGCTAGCTTGTCACTTGGTATAAGTTCTAATGCTAGCTTGTCACTTGGTATAAGTCCTGGTGCTAGCTTGTCACTTGGTACAAGAACCAATGCTAGCTTGTCACTTGGTATAAGTCCTAATGCTAGCTTGTCACTTGGTATAAGTCCTGGTGCTAGCTTGTCACTTGGTATAAGTCCTGATGCTAGCTTGTCACTTGGTATAGGTCCTAATGCTAGCTTGTCACTTGGTATAAGTCCTAATGCTAGCTTGTCACCTGGTACAAGAACCAATGCTAGCTTGTCACTTGGTATAAGTCCTAATGCTAGCTTGTCACTTGGTATAAGTCCTGGTGCTAGCTTGTCACTTGGTATAAGTCCTGATGCTAGCTTGTCACTTGGTATAGGTCCTAATGCTAGCTTGTCACTTGGTATAAGTCCTGGTGCTAGCTTGTCACTTGGTATAAGTCCTGATGCTAGCTTGTCACTTGGTATATGACCTAACGCTAGCTTGTCACTTGGTATAAGTCCTAATGCTAGCTTGTCACATGGCATAAGTCCTAATGCTAGCTTGTCACATGGCATAAGTCCTACTGCTAGCTTGTCACTTGGTAAAGTCCTACTGCTAGCTTGTCACTTGGTATAAGTCCTACTGCTAGCTTGTCACTTGGTATAAGTCCTACTGCTAGCTTGTCACTTGGTATAAGTCCTAACGCTAGCTTATCACTTGGTATAAGTCCTAATGCTAGCTTGTCACTAGGTGTGTACTGCTGGTTGTAGAAGGTGAGGTTATCATGCAATACCTGACCGACCTACTAACCTACTTTTGATCATTTCGAACCATGAATGCCAAACATAACTTAATTTTGATCAGTTGGACCACATGGTCAGCTGCTGCTTGTCATGAAAGGCGGTGTCCCTATGCAGCGTTTACCTTATGATCACTGAGGCTGCTTTTACTTTGTGGGATGTTTCTTGTCAAAAGGTTGATTGTAAAATCGGGTAGGATTGGAGCTTGTGAAATTATTGCACACAGAAAGATGACAATACCGAGACCTTGGTTTTCCTCAAAAGGGTATGATGATGATTGGCCAATCAGAAACAACAATGCTACAGATTTGTTGACTGCACATCACCATGATAGCTGGCTTGTACATCCGCTCACAGAATCTCACAGTAACAAGTGAGCAGAAAAGCCATAGCGACTGTAATATAGCAGAGTAATGGTCAATAGCTTGTGGGGTCGTATTTCATATGATCCTGCTTCTGATTATAAATAGCACAAAAAATAAAAATGATCTCAAAACAGAGAAGATTGACGTCACTGTGGCTCTCTGTATTTCATACAGATGCTTTTAACGCTGACTCTCGCCTGATTCAGATTAACATGGAAGTGCAATGGTATTACACAGTTTCTTTCTATTACTATGCACAGATCAGCTGACGGACCTGTGTTTATTTATATCCCATTCAGTCACGATATACGGGAATGGCGTCACGTTCATAAAACATCTTACTATATTTGGAATATACATTCACATTATTAACGAGAATCACTCAAATGATATTTGATTTCAGAGTATTATACTGTATCTGATACGACCTTTGTTCATTATCTCACATAATTTGCTATATTCCATTTTAGTACCAGGAATACTGTTAAGATTGTGGCTTGTATAATAACGTGAGCATTCTGTCTTTTTAATTCATGAAAGCTTTTTCTGTTGTTCTAATTCATATAATGAAACCCAACGTTAAGTTAAATCTGTATAGGCTAACGAACTCCAGCCGACTCCCCAAAAAAATGTATCCTTTGAAAAATCATTCTTTGAATTAACGACATTTTCAGCATATTTCGGGCTGTAATTGAGTAAGAAGCCTGTCACCGAGGCTCAAACCCCTGCTCCTTCCTAAAAGTGACTGGCGGTCTTTCTTTTGCATCATCACAAGCACATGATAGTATGGGATAGGGTGAGGTGAGAAACTATATTCAGTAGAAGAAGGTATGCATCGTTCTCACTCATAACCAAAGTAAACACCAAGAATCAAACCCGGGGAGTCAATGTAGGAGGCAAACATTCTACCAACTAAGCCACTTCCCGGCCCCTAAATACTAAAATTTCTATTTATTGCAAAATAAAAGTTCCTTTTTGTGTCTGCTTGAAATTAAAATGACGAAGTGATAAAGTATATGTTATCAATTTCATCAAATACATGTTATTATTTTCACAAAATAAATACCATCAATTTCATCAATTACAAAAGTCACGAAATATAACCATTTACCATTTAGTGGTGTTTACCTAATTAGGTTGTTCTCTGTCTTCAATTAATGGAGGGTGGTTGCCATGGATATGAGTAGACTCATATGAAAAAAAATCACAATGCCAAATGATTGTTTGGAAATGTACTCTTCGTATTGTACACCCCATAAAAGACCTCCACTATCTCATATCAGTCCATACCGTCATTGGCGAAAATAAGTGCGTCAAATCATGAATATTCATAGATTCCGATTTGTACAGACAGCTGCACTGATTGGTCAGAATAAATATCAGAAATCTGATCACAGTTTATGACCTGATGTTGGTCAATTCCGATTGAATGATATTTAGCTAGGCAAGACGAGAATACAATATTTGGGGAATGTCAAATGTTAACTACTGGAGAGGTAATGAGGGTATTTAATGACTTGCGATACATCCGATGAACTGTAGACAGGGAGCTGCAAAAAAATATCTCATGGGTGCAGAACTCTCTTGAAGCACCAAGTATGAGATAAAACCATAGTATTTGTCTCAACTGGGATTTGAACCCTGGAATTTTAGCATAGGAGACAGACATCGTACCAACTGAGCCACGTCCCAACCCTTTTAAAGGTCAACTGAACAGGAAAGTAATAAACTGCCAGAAGACCAGAAGGGAAATCTCTAAGGCTCTAAAAAAATCCAAGGTAAACTGTCATTGTGCGAAGGAACCGACCATTAATAATTCAGGATGGGGTGGAAATTTAATTTGCCGTCTTTTGCCAAACGAGGCAATTCTCAGTATTTTTTTAAAGCCAAAATGTCTTTTTCTCTCGGTCAGTTGGCCATCAATTTCTTTCTCTGGGTGCACATTTGTAGACTATCTTCATAGATGTAAGATTTATCAGAAAGTAATATTTTACCTTATATACACTGAATTATAAATAATATAACGAACTACAGTCATTTATTATTGGAAATATCAAACCATTATGAAGATTTTTCTTAACAGCAACTCCTTGGGAATAAATAATCATTAAATTGTGATTGTCCATTTTGGTATGGGCTTTACGAATGAATATCAATTACATTAATGGTAAATCTTAAATTGACCCAGACTAATAACGAAAATGACATCAAATTATTTGAAATTATTAATTAATTAAATACAATGTATCTGATCAGCATGGTTTCCAACACGACTAGAATTTAAAACGGCATAATTCAAACATGTAGACATTTGATCTTTTCACAAGTTGTATTAAACCTTCCTTGAACAAAAATATAGATGATTGATAATATTACTGTTGAATATGTGTTTTATTTTTAAGCAATTGTTAATATTCCCCAATAATCGACATTAAGTTTAAAACAACATTTTGCAGAGATAAATATGGAGGAAATATATGGGAAGAAGGTTTATGTTTTACCCAATAACATATATAAAGGAAAATAATCAAGCTAAACATCTTACAAATATAAATAACAAAAAAAACCCAGTGCATTAAAGATATCCTGTGACTTTGTCCAGAAACCACATTCATTGCCTTGGCAGAACCAGACAACATAACATCACACACTGAACGAGAGGATATATATATCCTTTTTTTTGCCGAATTTCACTTGATCCTAGATGTTTGAATAGTAATATAAATTTTGGTACATTTTGAAAAAAACGTCAAATATCCAATATCCAATAAACTTCACGCTCGTACACAGTGGTTATAAGTGAACCAGACAGAACATAACATCACACACTGAGTGGTTATAAGTGAACCAGAGATAAACCAGACAGAACATGACATCACACACTGAGTGGTTATAAGTGAACCAGACAGAACATAACATCACACACTGAGTGGTTATAAGGGAACCAGAGATAAACCAGACAGAACATAACATCACACACTGAGTGGTTATAAGTGAACCAGACAGAACACAACATCACACACTGAGTGGTTATAAGTGAACCAGACAGAACATGACATCACACACTGAGTGGTTATAAGTGAACCAGACAGAACATAACATCACACACTGAGTGGTTATAAGGGAACCAGAGATAAACCAGACAGAACATAACATCACACACTGAGTGGTTATAAGTGGACCAGACAGAACACAACATCACACACTGAGTGGTTATAAGTGAACCAAACAGAACATGACATCACACACTGAATGGTTATAAGTGAACCAGAGATAAACCAGACAGAACATAACATCACACACTGAGTGGTTATAAGTGCATAAGATATAAACCAGACAGAACATAACATCACACACTGAGTGGTTATAAGTGAACCAGACAGAACATAACATCACACACTGAGTGGTTATAAATGCATAAGATATAAACCAGACAGAACATAACATCACACACTGAGTGGTTTTATGTGCATAGGATATAAACCAGACAGAACATAACATCACACACTGAGTGGTTATAAGTGCATAAGATATAGACCAGACAGAACATAACATCACACACTGAGTGGTTATACGTGAACCAGAGATAAACCAGACAGAACATAACATCACACACTGAGTGGTTATAAGTGCATAATATATAAACCAGACAGAACATAACATCACACACTGAGTGGTTATAAGTGCATAATATATAGACCAGACATAACATCACACACTGAGTGGTTATAAGTGAACCAGACAGAACATAACATCACACACTGAGTGGTTATAAATGAACCAGACAGAACATAACATCACACACTGAGTGGTTATAAGTGCATAAGATATACACCAGACAGAACATAACATCACACACTGAGTGGTTATAAGTGTATTAGATATAAACCAGACAGAACATAACATCACACACTGAGTGGTTATAAGTGAACCAGACAGAACATGACATCACACACTGAATGGTTATAAGTGAACCAGAGATAAACCAGACAGAACATTACATCACACACTGAGTGGTTATAAGTGAACCAGAGATAAACCAGACAGAACATAACATCACACACTGAGTGGTTATAAGTGAACCAGACAGAACACAACATCACACACTGAGTGGTTATAAGTGAACCAGACAGAACATGACATCACACACTGAATGGTTATAAGTGAACCAGAGATAAACCAGACAGAACATAACATCACACACTGAGTGGTTATAAGTGAACCAGACAGAACATGACATCACACACTGAATGGTTATAAGTGAACTAGAGATAAACCAGACAGAACATAACATCACACACTGAGTGGTTATAAGTGAACCAGACAGAACATAACATCACACACTGAGTGGTTATAAGTGAACCAGAGATAAACCAGACAGAACATAACATCACACACTGAGTGGTTATAAGTGAACCAGACAGAACACAACATCACACACTGAGTGGTTATAAGTGAACCAGACAGAACATAACATCACACACTGAGTGGTTATAAGTGCATAAGATATAAACCAGACAGAACATAACATCACACACTGAGTGGTTATAAGTGCATAAGATATAAACCAGACAGAACATAACATCACACACTGAGTGGTTATAAGTGCATAAGATATAAACCAGACAGAACATAACATCACACACTGAGTGGTTTTATGTGCATAGGATATATGTTTGAATAGTAATATAAATTTTGGTACATTTTGAAAAAAACGTCAAATATCCAATATCCAATAAACTTCACGCTCGTACACAGTGGTTATAAGTGAACCAGACAGAACATAACATCACACACTGAGTGGTTATAAGTGAACCAGAGATAAACCAGACAGAACATGACATCACACACTGAGTGGTTATAAGTGAACCAGACAGAACATAACATCACACACTGAGTGGTTATAAGTGAACTAGAGATAAACCAGACAGAACATAACATCACACACTGAGTGGTTATAAGTGAACCAGACAGAACACAACATCACACACTGAGTGGTTATAAGTGAACCAGACAGAACATGACATCACACACTGAGTGGTTATAAGTGAACCAGACAGAACATAACATCACACACTGAGTGGTTATAAGGGAACCAGAGATAAACCAGACAGAACATAACATCACACACTGAGTGGTTATAAGTGGACCAGACAGAACACAACATCACACACTGAGTGGTTATAAGTGAACCAAACAGAACATGACATCACACACTGAATGGTTATAAGTGAACCAGAGATAAACCAGACAGAACATAACATCACACACTGAGTGGTTATAAGTGCATAAGATATAAACCAGACAGAACATAACATCACACACTGAGTGGTTATAAGTGAACCAGACAGAACATAACATCACACACTGAGTGGTTATAAATGCATAAGATATAAACCAGACAGAACATAACATCACACACTGAGTGGTTATAAGTGAACCAGAGATAAACCAGACAGAACATAACATCACACACTGAGTGGTTATAAGTGAACCAGACAGAACACAACATCACACACTGAGTGGTTATAAGTGAACCAGACAGAACATGACATCACACACTGAATGGTTATAAGTGAACCAGAGATAAACCAGACAGAACATAACATCACACACTGAGTGGTTATAAGTGAACCAGACAGAACATGACATCACACACTGAATGGTTATAAGTGAACTAGAGATAAACCAGACAGAACATAACATCACACACTGAGTGGTTATAAGTGAACCAGACAGAACATAACATCACACACTGAGTGGTTATAAGTGAACCAGAGATAAACCAGACAGAACATAACATCACACACTGAGTGGTTATAAGTGAACCAGACAGAACACAACATCACACACTGAGTGGTTATAAGTGAACCAGACAGAACATAACATCACACACTGAGTGGTTATAAGTGCATAAGATATAAACCAGACAGAACATAACATCACACACTGAGTGGTTATAAGTGCATAAGATATAAACCAGACAGAACATAACATCACACACTGAGTGGTTATAAGTGCATAAGATATAAACCAGACAGAACATAACATCACACACTGAGTGGTTTTATGTGCATAGGATATAAACCAGACAGAACATAACATCACACACTGAGTGGTTATAAGTGCATAAGATATAGACCAGACAGAACATAACATCACACACTGAGTGGTTATACGTGAACCAGAGATAAACCAGACAGAACATAACATCACACACTGAGTGGTTATAAGTGCATAATATATAAACCAGACAGAACATAACATCACACACTGAGTGGTTATAAGTGCATAATATATAGACCAGACATAACATCACACACTGAGTGGTTATAAGTGAACCAGACAGAACATAACATCACACACTGAGTGGTTATAAATGAACCAGACAGAACATAACATCACACACTGAGTGGTTATAAGTGCATAAGATATAAACCAGACAGAACATAACATCACACACTGAGTGGTTATAAGTGTATTAGATATAAACCAGACAGAACATAACATCACACACTGAGTGGTTATAAGTGAACCAGACAGAACATAACATCACACACTGAGTGGTTATAAGTGAACCAGAGATAAACCAGACAGAACATTACATCACACACTGAGTGGTTATAAGTGAACCAGAGATAAACCAGACAGAACATAACATCACACACTGAGTGGTTATAAGTGAACCAGAGATAAACCAGACAGAACATTACATCACACACTGAGTGGTTATAAGTGAACCAGAGATAAACCAGACAGAACATTACATCACACACTGAGTGGTTATAAGTGAACCAGAGATAAACCAGACAGAACATTACATCACACACTGAGTGGTTATAAGTGAACCAGAGATAAACCAGACAGAACATAACATCACACACTGAGTGGTTATAAGTGAACCAGAGATAAACCAGACAGAACATAACATCACACACTGAGTGGTTAGAAGTGTACAATTCTTTCATGTGCAAAGACCCATAACTACCCTCTACAGGTTATTTGTGTGTATGGGGTGTTACGATTATTTCTACATTTTTTTCGGTCATTTCATGTTGTAGTGCTGCCTCACAGAATTATCATTTCACATGTCCTTTACATAACAACCCACCCAGTCACAGATTTACAGGGACAATGGGTTATCTCTTCAGGCATGGGGGGAATTGCAACATGAATGCAATCTCGACATGGCTCAAGCCACACCAAAGGTTAAGTTGTTATTAGCTCCCACGGCCTGGGCAGTCTGGGACCTACGGTATTGGGCTCCATCCATGTTTCTGTGTGTCTGTCAAATTTTTTTTTTTTACATTTTGCTATATCTTTTCAGCCAATATAGGTAAAGACTCAACATTTTTACCACACCTACATCCCATGTAGCCGTACATGAGGATGACCATAGGTGAAGGTTGCCAAGCAACTGTTGCATAGTGGTACTAACTTTCATAACAGCAGCAACTAATCATATAAATTACTTGCTTAGCCAATATCTATTTTAGCACTCATGGAAAGTAGGTCAGTAGCACCACTAACATTTGAAAATGTGTTTGTTTGTTCGTTTGTTTGGGGTTTTACATCACTTTCAACATTGTTTCAGTCATTTCGTGATGAGACCTACTTGTAGCAGATATAGTGCTGCCTCACTGAATTCTCATGTTGCAGGTCCTTGACATGACAACCCACCTGGTCACAAATTTACAAGGACAATGGGTTAACCCTTTGGCACAGGCCTCAGCTCATCTGTGAAATTGTATCATGAATTCAATCTCGGCAAGGCCGGGGATCGAACCCATGACCTTTAGATCACCACAGAGGAACTGGTGCTAATAGGCTGGCGCTCGAACCAACTGCGCCACGGCCCGTGGCCATCTGATAATGTGATTCAAAATGTTGGTTAGTAGGTCAGTTAGACAGGCTGCTGCTTATGTGATGGGAATTTCCATTCTTCAACATTATGCCACAGCATGTATTTCACATGTGAAGGATTATATCTGCTACAAGTAGTTTTCATCATGATATGAATGAAATAATATCGAATTTGGCATTCATCCCCTTACAAACATATAATTTGAAGATGAAAATGGACAGTACGGTCCTTGTAAGTCTGACTTGGTGGGTTGTCATGTCAAGGACCTGTTACGTGACAATTCAATGAGGCACTATATCCGAAACACTGCAAATAGGTCTCGTCATGCAATGACTGAAAATGATGTAAAACACCAAACAAAAATGTCCTCAAGGGGATAGGTGATGGAAGCATGGGATACAGTATTTACAATTGTTTCATCAATGCAATTTCTGATCATTGACAGATTTTCTAAACATTTAAGGTTAATTTCTCCAGCTTTCTTGGAATCATCAAGCACGTTTGCCTAACATAATATAAATATGTATTCCTTGTAAAATCATCTGTGACCTCCTTGATTTCATGAAAAGAAAGCTTTCATCAAAGATCATTCCTAATTCTCTAACTCCTGTTGTAGCTCATTATGGCTTCTGGTATGCATCCCTCTTGAGATGAGCCTTTTGCTACACAATTTCATTTTCCATCATTTAAAGCTTTCACGTAATCATGGAAGTCATAGGCAATTTCACAGAAATATGGAGTATGTCTAACTGCTAGGTGGTCATGATACTGTGATATATACAAGTTATCTGCCTAAAATGCTATCCAGTTCACATGTTACCTTAGCCTCCACACTATTGTGGTCCGTAAGGGAATTAGGTTTTGCATATAGACAAAGACTAATAGACAAACAAGCCTTCATAAGCCAATTCATTCCGGATTCCCAATCTGAAAGTGCCCTATTTTTAGCAAACCTTTAGTAGGTGTACCACTAAATCACTGAAAACTATTAAAATAGCACAGATATATATGTAATATATGAAATATATTCCCTGTGTAATGTTTTCATTTGCTAGATCCATGTTGATTTATAGAAAAGGTCTTATCATAATATGTGTGATGCTTTTAACCATATTAGCCAGTTATATCAATTATATGGACCATTTAAAGAGTGAATAGTTAGAGTCTTCAAGGGACAAACAGATTTTCACCTTATTTGATACTCTGTTGTTCATGGCTACACAGCTTTCTGTCAAGTTTGATTAATATTTGTATTTCTTATATTGTCAGCAGGCTGAAACATCCCAGCTCCTTTGTTTGGTTGATGCTACATTCTACTTGCTGTTCCATACCATGGGTGTCATACCTTGTGTCCAGTTCATTTTTTAAATTTTATTTATCTAATCAAAAAGTAACAGCTGAACTCAATAGACATTCAAATATCCTGGGGTTGATTAAGAAAAAGTGTTAAACCTCAGCATGACAGTTGGTTTAATATTTTGAAAAATGGTGATTACATGGTTCGTTTTCTGTATGTCATTCTGTATGTCATTCATTCTTATTTGTTTAAACGTCCTGTTTGTTCACAGATCTCTTCCAGTGTTTCTGAAATAGATGTGTCTTGAAATGTTTCTTAAATAGATCTACCGAGGTATCTGATGATCATTAGTATCAAGTGAGATGCCATATTGAGGCTCCTACCAATGATGGCTGTGATAAAGTATATAAATCATCTTTGAAGAAATCATAAAGAAGGAATTGGGCCAAGATCACATGGCTTATTTACTGTCTTCGTAACAATTTTTATAACATTGTCAATGGATAAAAAAGTACACCTGTCAAAAGTGGTGCTATCAGCATTGATGTTGCCATGTTCATGTTTTACAATGCCATCTGGTGTTGGAACAGTGCATTATTAACTTGCATATTATCCATATTATCCATAAGAATTGTTTGCCTTGCCGAGGAGGAGGAGTCATCTGTGTTGGCAGAGGGATGTCCCAAGGTTTGTGTATTAGGGTGCAAATTGCCTTAAATAATTACCAGTCCCACCAGAGTCATCTTTATTTTCATCTACAATTAGATTGAGAAAGTTCAAATGTGAGAGATGTGAAGAAACATTAATATTTCAATTATGCTGACAGAATTATGCTTGGTGAATTGTCTCCGGATTTATATAACCAAAGATAACTGGAGTGTGTAGCAAATTGTATTCCTTGCGTATTGAGTGGATGATGGGAGAACAAAGAAGTATGAAACAACTAGCTCCACCTATGGTAAACATTATACCAGTGACATCTGATGATAGAGAAGTGTTCACAAATGTACAAATGTTCTATATTGAGTGTACAGATGTATTGTATTTAGTGTATGATAGGATATATTTATATATCATTTAGCGAAAAATTTAATTTTTAGTATATTGATGAGGGCCTGCTCTCAAGCAGTGCAGACGTGCCTAGCCTGAGCTCCTGATTAACACCTTCAAATCTTTGTTTAAGTTGAAGACAACACCATCGTTGGATAAGTATATATAAACGTATATATACCAGGTGCGTATAACATTGAATTAAATATACAAAGCAAAAGTCTAATAGTATTTCTCCACTGAATATAATATTTCTTGGTAAGAAATATTGAGTGAACAGTGAAAACAAATTTGAAACATAAGACCCACATCATTTGACAGGTTAATCCGGGGTGTCAGTGCACAAAGCTTGGCCTGCCAGACAATAGCTCTACCTCAAACAGTTCTGGCCCAAGTGAGCAAATTAACAGTGGCACTAAGAACCCCTATAGTTGGTGGCAACTTAATCACAAAATTGTAGAAGCTAATATATATAAGATAGAACTCTAAATTGGTATTTCTCGTGCGGGGAATACTATCTATCTTATTTTTTGAAGACACACAATTGTAGAGAACATATCTTGAATTTATTCTAAGGCTAATATTATTTGTATAAGACGGAGCTCTAAATTAATATTTCTCGTGTGGGAGGTACTATCTGTCTTACTACACTGATAATTTTGTTCTTGATACATATATAAGATAGAACTCTAAATTGGTATTTCTCGTGCGGGGAATACTATCTATCTTATTTTTTCGAAGACACACAATTCTAAGGCTAATATTATTTGTATAAGACGGAGCTCTAAATTAGTATTTCTCGTGTGGGAGGTACTATCTGTCTTACTACACTGATAATTTTGTTCTTGATACATATATAAGATAGAACTCTAAATTGGTATTTCTCGTGCGGGGAATACTATCTATCTTATTTTTTCGAAGACACACAATTCTAAGGCTAATATTATTTGTATAAGACGGAGCTCTAAATGAGTATTTCTCGTGCGGGAGGTACTATCTGTCTTACTACACTGATAATTTTGTTCTTGATACATATATAAGATAGAACTCTAAATTGGTATTTCTCGTGTGGGGAATACTATCTATCTTATTTTTTCGAAGACACACAATTCTAAGGCTAATATTATTTGTATAAGACGGAGCTCTAAATTAGTATTTCTCGTGCGGGAGGTACTATCTGTCTTACTACACAGATAATTTTGTTCTTGATAAATATATAAGATAGAACTCTAAATTGGTATTTCTCGTGCGGGGAATACTATCTATCTTATTTTTTTGAAGACACACAATTCTAAGGCTAATATTATTTGTATAAGACGGAGCTCTAAATTAGTATTTCTCGTGCGGGAGGTACTATCTGTCTTACTACACTGATAATTTTGTTCTTGATACATATATAAGATAGAACTCTAAATTGGTATTTCTCGTGCGGGGAATACTATCTATCTTATTTTTGTGAAGACACACAATTGTAGAGAACATATCTTGAATTTATTCTAAGGCTAATATTATTTGTATAAGACGGAGCTCTAAATTAGTATTTCTTGTGCGGGAGGTACTATCTGTCTTACTACACTAATACTGGACTCAGACAGAAATCTCCTGTTTGAAAACAGATTACAAGGTTAAATATAGAACTTTATAGAAAGTACAGAATTCTTTCCATTGTATACTTCTTACAGACTTTTGATGGCATCAAATGAATTTATTGAATCGCTTCATGAAAAATTAATTTTCGGAAGAAATTCTAACATAAAGTACAAAAATATGCAACAATTAGATAGTAAAGCAATTCCCTGTCAAAACTATGAGAAGAATGGGGAGTGCAGGTTTGGGGATAGATGCAAATTTTTGCATTCATTGAAGAGGCAAAAATTTAACAAATGACGGGGTCGGGGGGACATAAGGTTTCAGAAGAGAAATATGTATAATGAAAGAATCTTGTATAACCAAAATTTAAATCATGTAGATAATGATAATGCTTATAGGTATGAATATGGTAGTGTGAATTACTGGACCACGATTGGCAGCTCTAAAAATATCTCTGTGCCATTGAAAAATATAATACCTAGCGATAATGTGAAACTTTTAAAAAATGATTGCATCTTAGATTACAGCATGAATGAAAATGTTTTTATAAATGAGAAAAACTCTATGAATGGAGATGTTTTTATGATGCAGGACGATTTTAAAGAAAATTGCATGAAAATAAATTTAAACAAACGTGAAAAAGATTTTAATAATGTCATTTTTTCACATGAAAAGATAAATACCTTATGTCCCCGTAGTCAATGCATAAATCAATGTCAAAACAAAGTTTTTTATCTTTTCAGTAATAATAATACCTTATGTCCTTGTAGCCAATGCAAAAATCAATGTCAAAACAAAGTTTTTTATCTTTTAAGTAATAAAGATAGCCAAGAATATGAAACAGCAAATAAACATGTAGAATTTTTAAAGCCCACATATTCTGAGGTATTGAAGATTCCAAACAATCAAGAAGTCAATCTATACAATAATATCCGAAAACGCAAGTGTAAAGAATTTAATGGAAGCACATCATCTTTAAATAAAATGGTGAGAATCAATGATCATATTAAATACATGGCCAGGGGTGAAGGGCTTCCCCAACTGGACACTCTTAATGATAAGCATCTTAATGGTAGCTCTAACATACGAAACATAAGAAAAAACTTGAACCAATCAAATGCCTTATCTGGGTCACGTGGTCTAAATAACCACACCCACCACAGGATGGTCCGTAAGAGTAGAACAGGTTTTACTACGCCATTAAACGAAATATCGCTCTCAAATCGATTTGAATATCTTTCTGACAGTAACAAAATTGCAACCCATAATTACAGGCAAAAGGAACATAGTCCTTATATTATTAATCACCGCACTAAGTCTCGAAGCGATCGGACGTTAGCTCCGCCCTCCGTTAATCTGATTGGCCGTCATGGGGGGCAATCTGCTGGGGGTGAAAGAGGTTCCCTCCATAATGACGTCATAGGGTCAATGGCCGGTTTCCCGGTTGAAAGTTGCCTTAATGCTCAGGAGAATACAAATAAAATTAACTTTAATAGAAACTTAACTAATAACAAAATGAATAGACATGTAAAACATAACCTTAAAAAAAATACACACATTATAATGAACAAAGATCTAACTATTGCAACAGCCAATGTTCAAAGTCTTGGAAATAAGACAGAACTGATAAATTTATATATTAATGAAAATAATGTTGACTTATTCTTTATAACTGAAACTTGGATTAATGAAATGAATGAACAAATCATAAGAGGTGAAATTAAAGGTAACAACTATGATATTGAACATGTACCACGTGTCCTAAGGTCTGGCGGGGGTCTGGCGATTATCTATAGACCTGAAATAGACATAAAGAAAATTAATCACACACATAAATTATCGACAATGGAAATGATGGAAATAAATATTAAAACTAAAAATAAGATATGCACTATTATTACAATATACAGACCTGAGCCTTCTGATAAGAACAAATATACTTACACAGAATTTTTCGAAGAATTCAGTGAACTACTGTCTTATTATAGCACATATACACATGAAGTTATATTGGTGGGCGACTATAACTTTCACATGAATAGACCCGAGAGGCCTAATGTAATAAAATTCAATGAAGTCCTAGATCTATATAATTTACATAATCATGTGACAGAACCAACGCATATTATGGGAAATACGCTCGACCTATTAATAACAGGCATACATAGTAATGTAATTAAGGAACATATAGTTGATGAAAAAATATCAGATCACAATATCCTAAGACTTACCTTAAATCTGCAGACTAAAGTCAATAACAAAAAAACTGTATCATATAGAAATTACAAAAAAATGAATATCGATGAATTTAAAAGAGACATTGAGGAAATGTTCAACGATAGTCAATCATATCAAGATGCAGATCTAAATAAATTACTTGATAAATATAACAAATTGACAATGGTACTTGACAAACATGCTCCTAATGTGGAGAAAACCATAAATATTAGGAAACCGGCACCATGGTTATCTGATGATGTAAGGATTGAAAAAAGAAAGAAAAGAAGACTTGAAAGGAAACATGATAAAACTGGCCTCTCCTCAGATAAGATACAATTTAAAATACAGAGGAACAAATATAATAATATCATTAAGAATTCGAAAAACGATTATTATTCGGGAATAATAAATTCAAATAAATCAGATCCGAAAAAATTATTTAAAATATTAAATAAATTACTACATACTAAAGAGGACACCCCTTTCCCTAGTCATAATGACAAAAAAGAGTTAGCCTCAGAATTTAATAATTTTTTTCTTGAAAAAATTTCGAATCTTAGAGAGTCCATGGACCAAATTGATAAAAATAATCAACAAATAAATGAGGAAGTCAGATTTGATACACAGTTGATAAAATTCACATTGTTAAGTGATTCTGAAGTCAAAACAATAATTAAAGAATGTGCAAAGAAGTCATGTGAGCTGGATCCAATCCCTACATGGCTTCTAAATGAATGCATGGGGAATTTACTGCCATTAATAAAGGCCATCATAAATAAGTCAATCTCATTAGGAGACATGCCTGATGACCTGAAGATGGCCATCATTAGACCCTTAATTAAGAAATTGGGCCTGGAATTGATAAAGAAGAATTATAGACCAGTCTCGAACCTGGCCTACTTATCAAAATTAATAGAAAGAGCAGTAGCTAAACAGTTTGTGGGACATCTAGTTAGAAATGATATTCAAGGCCTATTTCAATCAGCCTATAAGGAGTTCCATAGTACTGAAACTGCATTACTCAAAGTGCAGAATGACATCTTAATGGATATTGATGATGGTAAAACGGTAATGCTGGTACTACTTGATCTATCAGCGGCTTTTGACACTATTGATCATGAAATATTGCTTAATAGACTGGAAAAAAGATGTGGTATCACAGAGACTGCCCTTAAATGGTTTAGATCATACTTGTCTAATAGAAAACAATGTGTTGTAATAGATGGTGAAAGATCTGATAATATTAAGATTAAATATGGTGTCCCACAAGGCTCAGTTTTGGGACCTTTATTATTTACGGCATATATGGAGCCTTTATCAGATATAATTGGTAACTATGGTCTCAAGCATCACATCTATGCTGACGATACACAACTCTACATCACCATTGATCCTAAGTCTAAAGAAACTAGAGTTAAGTCCTGCAAGGAGATGGAAAATTGTATTATAGAGGTCAAAAAATTCTTAATAGAGAATAAAATGAAGATAAATGATGGAAAGACAGAAATGCTTTTATGTGGTAAAAGCTGTGAATTCAGAAAGAAAAATGTACCTGAAGATATTCTAGTAGGGGAAACTAGAATCCCTAGATCAAATTCTGTTAAGGATCTAGGGGTTATACTAGATCAAGAACTATCTATGAAATCACAAATCAGAAAAATGTGTAAAAACGGTTTCTTCCATGTAAAAAATTTATCAAGAGTAAGAAATTGTTTAGATGAGGGAACAGCCAACACCCTTGCTCATGCATTTGTCACTTCTACCCTTGACTATGGAAATGCCCTTCTAGCGGGTCTTCCTGAGTGTGAATTAGCCAAATTACAAAAATTACAGAACGCTGCGGCGAGGGTAGTTGGGAAGCTCAAAAAGAGAGATCATATCACGCAAAAACTTAAGGAACTTCACTGGTTACCAGTAAAAGCTAGGATTGATTTCAAAATATCTCTATTAACATGGAAGGTGCAAAATGGCTTTGCCCCAAAATATTTGTCTGATTTATTAGAATATAAACAGTTGGGTATGGGACTGCGATCTAATGATAAAAATGAATATGTAGTACCTAAGACTAATATGAAATCTTATGGAGATAGGGCTTTCATGGCGTATGCGCCAAGGAACTGGAATGCGCTGCCCCTTGAAGTGAAAAAGTGTAAAACTGTTGAAACTTTCAAGAAGAAACTTAAAACATTTCTATTTAGAAAACACTATCTTAATGAAGCGCTTCGAGCAGACTTGGTCTGATATAGCGCTATATAAATCGTTATTATTATTATTATTATATTATTATCAGATATTTACACAAGGGACAGACCATTATTCATGGAAAGTGGAAAACAAGAAAAAGTGGTGCTCCACATGTTACATCAATTTCAAAAATGAGACAAAACAAAAATTACAAGAAATAAAACAAAAATATAAATAAATAAATAAAGATAACAAATAATCTGACACAAAATTAAACAATCATAGCAAACTGAAGGGTAGTTGAAATTATCTTTGTTCATCTTTGAAAAACATTTAATTTGGCATTCATAGTTTGGAGTCATAGTTGCTCTCTACCAGGTCCTCTCACCCACTCCACCAAAACTGAGTGGAAAGAAAGACCTGTCATATGCAGTTTAGCAGTGGACTGATGAACCCACCAGTCGCCATCAGTGGAGAGAGGCCCTCGACTGCAGCCCGCCAAGCAGATCCCAACGGGGGCGAGAGAAGGACTGACACCTAGCAGCCATGCCCCACGAATATGGCACCGCAGACACAGCCCAGTCAGAGCTACCTCAGCCTCAATGGAGACCTATGCAGGACATGATGGCCAATCTCAGAGAACCACGAATCCCCAAACACAGGGCCTGACAGACTGTATGCAAGTCATCCTCAGCCAACTCCCAATACAACTCCCTTCACAATCCTCTCATGGAATGTGAATTATCTGGTTGCCACAGGACCTCACGTCCTCCACTGCCGGTTTAGAAGCCCGACGTCCTCCTCTTCCAAGAGATCTTATTCCAAGAAGGGAGAGAATTTAACATCCCGGGCTACAGACCAACCCACCCATGGTGCATCCCAGACCTAGGCACCAGAGGACTCTCCATCTACACCAAAAAACTCCCTGCCCACCCCTCCTGGACCAGCCATCCTATGCGGCACAAACAATGAAGTACTCAGCCCTACCATCCAGCTGGCAGGAGGCCCTCTGCATATTTTCAATATTTACTGCAGTATGGCCTCCAAGCTCTCCCTTGATGAGCTACTCACACACATCGCCAACAACTCAATGATAATAGCCGGCTACTTCACCACCAACCATCCTCACTTCTAGTCTGTCTCCAATCAAAATCCTCGGGGCACACATCTTGTCACCATTCTAGATGACAATACAAAAGCAGTTCTATTGTATGATGGCTCGCCAACCCACATTGGAGCAACCCCCTGGAATTCAGTCGTATCCAAGAACCTATCTCCTGGCGCATCCTGGCAGATACATCCTATACTCACCAGCGACCACTATGCCACTGCAGGCCCAGACGGTTCCTCATCAGGGCACCCCGCTGGAATCTCACCTTCACTGCCATTATCGAGGAATGGTCAGACTCCTTCAGGGCTCTCTCTTCCCTGGATGATTGCCATAAGGCTGTTATCTCTGTCATTCATACCGCTTCCATGGAGTGCATCCCCAAGACTGATCACATTACATACAGCATGATCTCCAAGATTGGCACAGCAGGGAACATGGAGATCTGCAACCTCATCAACTCATCGTACCGTGAAGGACACCTTCCCAAGGCCTGGAAGCTGGCAGACATAATGCCTGTCCTGAAGCCGAAAGACCCTTTCAAGCCGAGAACCATCTCACTCATCAGCTGCCTCAGCAAGACTGCAGAACGTATGGTACTAAACCGACTCCTGCATGAGATGGGCTCTCTACACCCGAACATCTTCGGCATCATCTCCGATACGGGTACTGCTGAAGCCGTCTCCACTTTCCTGTCCCTCAGCACTGACAAGAACTCTTCGCTGGCAGTGTTCATTGACTTACAGAAGGCCTTTGAGCTTGCCAGCCCCCAGGCAACCACCGAGTGTCTGATACATAAGGGCATCCGTGGCCTACTTCTGGCATGGTGCACTGACTTCCTGTATCAATGCCAGGGACGAGTCCATTTCCAAGGGAGCACTTCCACATACCACAATCACCAAACCAACACACTACAGGGGAGTGTACTAAAAGACCAGATGCCAGAACCGAGTCCAACAAGCCCTTGACACCGTCAGCCACGAGTGCAACTCTCTGGGCCTCAAGATCTCTGCTACCAAGTCTCAGGCCATGCCCATCCTCATGAAAGTACCAGCCTCTCCTCCTACCATCCAGGGCATCGAGCTGCAGTGGACCACTCAATACCTCTACCTCAGCATCTGGGTTGACACCTGACTCAGCTTTACTGCTGAAGTAGAGTACCTCAAGAGACGCTGCAACTCCTGCATCAACGTCATGAGACGCATGGCCCATCTTGACATTGGCCCGCGATCAGAGATCCTGAGAACCTCCTACACAGGAGCCAGCACTTCTAATGATCCGGGGATCTTCAGGTTTAATAACAGTGAAAGTGATATTGGTCCACTGCTGGTCCAATTATGGCATTTAGTTATAAGATTTGTTCAGGTACAGGTTGTCTGCACAGAATTGATGTAATTGTGAGGAATGTGACGACACACAAGCATGGCGCCCAATATAATGTAATACATGAATGTTTATTTCATAAATAATCACCCAACATAAAGTATCACCCAACATGTCACATAGTGGTTATCAGGTAGTATCCTGGGGTAATATCACAGAAATGGAGTTTTGTATCAAATCATTATAAGCACACACATCTTACCAAGATGTTTAATGTCAATATTGTTGATTGTTAATGAACTTTTGTATCATTGTGTAAGTTGATCTTGGTTGATCTCCTGGGACCATATGTCCAGCTCCCTGAAACCAAAAATGCCTTATTTAAATTTACCTAAAAGGAGTGTCATATTATTTTCAATATATTATTAAGGAGTAGAAATGAATGAAATATCTAAAGATATGAAAGTATTTCTCAAGAACTTACTTTGACAGTAACAAAATGTAAATTATCAAACTCTCTGACAAATCCTCCGATTTGTCTGTGGCCATTGTGACCTTCATAATACCAGGGTCTGTTTAACTTAGTTTCCTGAAAATAGATATGGTAAATTACAAGTAAATAAATGACAAACACACTCTTAGGTTTACATTTCATATGCAGATCTATTATCCTATTCAAAACAAGATCAGTGGAACAAGCATCTTAAAATACTATATTCGTGCAACCTGGCTACACCCTGGCTATATCCCCTGGCTATGTCCTGGTTACACCCCTGCCTATATCCTGGTTACATCCTGGTTACACCCCTGCCTATATCCTGGTTACATCCTGGTTACACCCCTGCCTATAAACTGGTTACATCCTGGTTACACCCCTGCCTATATCCTGGTTACATTCTGGTTACACCCCTGCCTATATCCTGGTTACATTCTGGTTACACTCCTGGCTACACCCATGGCTACACCCCCTGGTTTCACCCCCTAGTTTCACTCCCTGGTTTCACCCCCTGGTTTCACCCCCTAGTTTCACTCCCTGGTTTCACCCTATGGTTTCACTCCCTGGTCTCACTCCCTGGTCTCACTCCCTGGTCTCACTCCCTGATCTCACCCCCTGGCTACACCCCTGGCTACACCCCCTGGCTACACCCCCTGGCTACACCCCCTGGCTATAATGCTTGGCCTCACCCAGGCTACACCCTTTCTCCAACTTGAGTCCACATATACTTACTCGACTCCTGGGATCTCAGGCCTTTTAATTCCCATGATATCTAGTCTTCTTACACTTGATCTATATATTTAAATTTAATTCACATGATCTCTGGTATTTCAACATTTGTCTAACTCTTCTTAGGTTCCCAACTCAACATAAAGCATTTCTGGAAAAATCATTCAAGTGAAAAAATAAAGGACTCACTTATTATATCCTGGACTTCACATACTCATTCAAAATATGTGTTTCTGAGATAGGAAGAGTTTGCAAGCGTAATGCATGAATGATATATATATTTAAGTATGTTCAATTGCCCAGATATAAAGTCATGTTTGTTTGCAAAAATATTCACCTTTCATTTACATGAATGTAATAAAATGTACTGAATTTAAATTACAGGGTCAATAAAATCACTTACCTTCAGATTGAGATTGTTGACAAATTCTTGTTCTGCCAGAAAACTACTTACTGTATCAAGGTCTCCATTGTATAACAGAAGTCTATATTCCTATAAAACATTGTATTTAAGGAATAAATATGAACTTTAAAATAGTACCAATATTATGTCTATTTCAATCCATTCAATTTGAAACGAAGGGTCAAACAACAATGCAAAAGCAATCTGGTATACAGTCTGAACAAATATGCTGATAATATATTTTTCATTTGGTGCATTTTAGGAGATTTGATCAAAGGGAGGAAGGGGATACTTTTATTATTCTGCCACTTAAGACTTTATTCATTTTGCTGAAAATCTATTTTTTGTTTTACAAGAAAGAGTTACCAAAAATGCATGTAAATAAAAAAAATCTGGTTTGCCAAACAGTAAATAAATATTTGCACAAAATCCCCAACAGTGCCTCATTTAAGGACCAATGATATGAACGACCATGGATATGCATATAACATTGGCTTCTGCATTTTTTACCTCAATCATATGCTGAATAGGACATATTTTAAAAAACTTTTATAAAGTAATATTCATAGATTGTTGACTATTAGTTTCCTAGATTCTGCTTCCACAATGATAAGGTTTTTGGCACTGGAGTCAAACGGACTATCAAGCCAGTCAATATTTTGTTACTGAGTTTTGGTGTGAGAAAATATCTGAGTGTACATCTCTGCTGGTAAAAAACTTCACTGATAATATTTAAAGATAGATCTCATTAAAATTGGGTAATCATAAAATATTTGCAATATTTACCTTTCTTTTTAGAAAATTCAAAATAAAGCCAGACATATCATAATATGTTGGTGAATATTGCAGCTTTGTACTGAAGATAAAAATAAATGTTAAATATCAATATTGCTAAGAAGGTGTGAATATTCTTAAGAAACTATTAAAAACTATTCTATATTTAATAATAATAACAATAATAATAAAATTTGTATAGCTCTGATACCAGACAAGTCTGTTCATAGCGCTGTTAATAAACAGTAACCCTATGCATTCATATCATCTGGCAAAATAAGTAACATATTTTTTAAGAATCCATATCCTTACCTGCAGTATTCAAATTGTGGCAGATTCTGTGGAATATTTAAGGCTTTCCTCACGTCTGCCCTGTTCATATAAGACTCTAACCCAGTACGGGCAGTGCAGGTGTCCAAGGCAAGCTGCCTCACCAAACTTTGAAGCTGAATACTCACAAATCAAACAAAGGTTTATTTTATGGTATGTAAAAGGAAAAATGACTTTTATGACAAATTGTAATCAATCAAAGGTCCAAAAACAAAAAATCTAGTCTCACACATTTTACCAGATAGCCAAATAGATTTAGGTAACCAAATTATTATCTTAAAGCTTTCATCAATTCAGAATTTCAAGCACTTTTTCGATTAAAAAATGTTTATATCTTTGTTACCAAACACTATTACCCATCATATTTCCTTTACATATATTTCTTTGCCATTTGAAAGTAGATAAGTCAAATTGCTAAGTTGGTACAGACCAGGGAGTCATTGAAGGGAAGTTGGTGTCTCCTGATGGTTAGCTCTATGGCCGATGCCACCTTGCGCCTATAAAGCTGCGCATTAGATCCATCACACTTACTGTAGATATTACTGGCACTGATACTGGTCAAACCCACCTCAAAAAAGGCCTTAATGACCTGCAAACAATAACATACACTGCAAACAATAACACATACTCTACAAACAATAACACACACACTCATATGATAAATGACACCTAACAGTTGTGCATGCTCGATAGACAGATCTTAATAAGCTATTGGCATCGTACTTTGAATGAAATTCAATTCCCTCCCTCGTGGAATGGGCCTTCTTAGCACAAAAAAGGCTTTGCAGCTGACTTTGCCTGTTCATGGCACTCAGCTAGTACATACCGGGAAATATAACAGAAAAGGTACACTTGAGCCAGTTTAATAAATGCCTTACATATTGATGTTTTTGTCAAAGCAAAAAACAAAACAAAAAACAAAAAACAAAAAAAAAAACAAAAAAAAATAACAACAACATAGAAAACCAAAAATATTCGTATTGGCTTCTGCATCTACATTAACATTATCCAGTATCTCTCTCCAATATGATAAAACAATAAACATTCTTTATTGATAAAACAATAAAACTGACCATATCACAGCATTGTTCTGAGCGCCATGGTATGTACTGACAACTGCTTCCGTTTCCGGCATCACAACAGGCTTCTTGAAGAGCATTCCATAATCTGCAACAAACATTGGGCACTTATTTTAGTTCACAGACTATCAGCTTCTTTGTTTGTTTGGGGTTTTACATCACTTTCAACATTATTTCAGTAATTTTGTGATGAGACCTACTTGTAACAAATATAGTGCCGCCTCACTGAATTGTTGTGTCGCAGGTCCTTGACATGACAACCCATCTAGTCACAGATTTACAAGGACAATGAGTTAACCCTTTGGCACAGGCCTCAGTTCATATGTAAAATTGTGTCATGAATTCAATCTCGGCTCGGCTGGGGATCTTACCCACAACCTTTGGATAACCACCAAGGAACTGGTGCTAATAAGCTGGCACTCTAACCAATTACACCA